>WBMZ01002812.1:0-30602 GCA_013400975.1 Atrichornis clamosus
GGAGGGAGGGAAGGAAGGAGGGGTGGACACGCAGCACAGCCAGGGGGGTGGGATGATTTAAGGGAAGCCCCAGGGCATCCCTGCCGGCAGAGCAGGAGCGGTGCCAAGGCCGCGGCTCCGGGAGCTGCTGAGGGCCGGGAGCTGAGCAGCACCGGCCCCGCTCCTCTCCCTCCACTCCCCGGCTGCCAAACCCCAGGGAAACCCTTTCAAAGCTGCTTTTGCAGCCTCCCTTCACCATTTCCTGGGTTCACCCTGCCTGGGAGCTCCTTCCTGTGCCAGCACCCCGGGGCTGACGCCAGGATGGGGGTGGCTGTTCCCTGCCAGAGCCCGGCCGCGAGACCAACGTGGCCCCAGAGATTTTGGGAGCTGGGACAAACCCTCTGTGCCCCACAGCCTTCCTGCGGGGAGCTAACTGGGGGGCTCCAGCCCTGCTGTTTAACTGCGGAAGGCTCTCAGGGGCCTGGGTCAGACCCTCCCCGGGTGCTGACGCGGGGCCGGGGGAGGCCGGGCACGCCACAGGCTTCAGCAGAATTCACTGGCTGCAAACCACAGCTCCTGCGCTGCCAATGGAAACGATTCCTTCATTAACGGGGGTGCTTTCCAGTGACACGGCCATTTTCAGCAAGGGCACAGGAAAACTAGCAAGAAAACAGAAAAAACGGGAGCCTTCCTTCCTCTCCCTCGGCTCAGCACAAGGAGTTTTTTCCCTGGAATGCCAATTCCAAGGTGCTGTAGCGAGGGAGTTCACTCCTACAGAGAGGATGAGTTGGGCATCACCACCTCTTACCCAAGCTGGCTACAAATGCCCCCCCTGAGGTTGCCAGCAGCGCTCAGCGATGGAAAAACCCTGGGATGCTGCCTGTGGATGTCACAGGTGCTGAAGGACAGGGCTGGAAGGACACAAGGACATGGGGTGGTCAGGAGGGGCTGCTCTGGCGACCTTGGCTGGGACTAACGAGGTGTCTTAATGAAGCTCCTGTTCCCACCACCCCACGGAGGTGCTGAGGAACCTCCTGCTCGTGCTGGAGTGACTCTGAGCTTTTCCAAGTGTCCTAAAATTTCGCAGGGGTCTCCAGGTCCTGGGACATCAGAGAAGCCACTGCAGCCAAGTCCTAGAAAAACCCTTTTTTTCCAAGCCTTGGTACAGACGAGCTGCCCAAACAAATGAGGCTGCTCAGATGGGGCCGAGTTAGAAGCCAAAAAAAGCCAAACCGTGGCTCTAAACAAATAAACAAATTAAGCAGGAGCTCGTTTGCATCCCTCAGGCCTCAGCCCGACCACAGGGGATATTCTGGGCTGACTGGGAGAGGCAGTGCCTGACACCTGGACTGAACCCTCGCCCCGTGCCCAAACACACAAAACCCTCCCCAAAACCCGCCCAAGGCCATTCCCACCCTGATGCAGTGGCAGGGAGGATGCACTCGTTGCTTTAATTATTATTTTTTGCCCGGGTTTGCCTCGTGCCAGGCTGAGCGGCTGACCCGGGGCTGCGCTCAGTGAGGGGGGTCCACTGGGACCCCATAAAAAGCATCACTTGAGGTCTCAACCCTGGTTCAGGTTCTGCCCCTGTGGTCCCAGGCAAAGAGTGGAAAAAGGAGGGAAAAGCCCCAGCTGTGCTAAGGAGAGCAGCCTCTGCTTGGTCCCTTTCTTTAATTTATTTATTTTATTTCGCTGGCTGATTTTTTTTTTAATTGGAGGCCACCCTGTGTGGCTGAGTGTGCAGGGTGGCAATTCGGCCTCAGGGAGAGAAAATGGGTTTTCTATGGAGCAGGAACAGAGTAAAAGGCAAGAAAATAAACAAACAAACCCCACTGAAAAAGAGTAGCCAGGCATGGGACAGGCTCAGCTGGAACTGGGCACTGCCAGGGGGAAAAGAGCCCTCAATCCCAAAGGGATCCGCATGGAGAGCTGGGAGCAGAGGGGTGATCCTGGTTTCATGGGGTGCAGCTCCAGCCCTCCCCATGCAGGCACCCCTTGTCCCTCCATGAACCTTTATCCAATGGGGAAAATCCCCATGGATCAGAGGAAGTAACTCTTTGGAGCCGGCTCAGTGCCCTCCCATGTGCCACCACATCCTGCCAAGGGACAACGGCACTGGGTGCCACACATCCCCATGGCTCAGCATTCCTGAATCCAGGCCCGAGCCCTCCGGGAACTCCTGATCCCACCCGGAGCATCCTCACCCAGCTGGACCCTGGGCTGGGAAAAGCCACGGCAGCAGGAGCGGGATTCCCATCCCACGGGGCATCCATTCCCATTCCCAGGGGGTTCCCATCCCCATTCCCGTGGGATTCCCATTCCCATGGAGCACCCATTCCCATCCCCTGGGACACTCATTCCCGTCCCATGGGGCATCCATTCCCAGGGGGTTCCCATTCCCATGGAGCACCCATTCCCATCCCCTGGGACACCCATTCCCATCCCATGGGGCATCCATTCCCATTCCCAGGGGGTTCCCATTCCCATGGGACACCCATTCCCATCCCCTGGGGCTCCCACTCCCCGCGCACCGGGCACCCACCGGCCGAGCGTGGGGCTCTGTCTCCCTCTAGTGCACGTCGCTCCAGAGCTTCTGGACACCGGGATGTGCTGGACAGGGCTCCCCTGGGCACGGCCGGAGCCCCGGGCTCGCCCCCCCGGTGGCCACGGCCCCCCCCCGGTGGCCACAGCCCCCACCCCGCCGGACCCCCAGCCCCTCCGGCAACGCCCCTTCCCCGGAGCGGAGCTGCAGCGGCAGAACAGCTCCACTCCCACCTCATCCCGCGTGTCCGGCTGCTCCTGGCACAGGGAATGGTGTCCGAGCGGAGTCTGCCACCTTCGGAGGGCACAGTTTGGGCGCACGAGCCCCAAAAACGCCCCCCTGGAGCAGCACCCGGAGTTTGCCACCTACAGCGACACAACCGCTTCCCTCCTGTCCCTCCCGTGTCGACTTTCCCAGTTTATCCTGTGAAACCAATATCCCGGCAGGGGCACAGGGTGACCGGTTATCCTTGCACGGCAATTTCTAATCCACTGATATATCTATTATTCATTTATTTTTCTATTATTCATTTATTCACTGGGAATTTAGAGGCAATCAAAAAGGCACTCTTGGTCATTTTGCTATAAAAGCATTTTTGATCCTCCTCTCTGCCAGCGTGGACTTGTCTCCCTCGCTTAAAATACATTAATGACCCATTACAGGGCTGGGATCTGCTGCCCTGCCTGGATTCGGGAGCGTCTTTGGAGATTTTGAGATTGATATAAATAAACAGGGGCTCGTTAATGCGCTCATTAAGCAAGGGGTGGGCTGGGATGAGGAACAAAACGTTTTCCACTCCCAGCTCCCCGGGGCCTCGGCCACAGGAGGAGTTAATGCCTAAACACAAGTGACAGGCCGGGCTGCGCTGCCCTGCTCCAGCAGGATACGGGGGATGCCAGGGAAAAGCAGGGGAGCAGGGACAGGAGGGTCCCTGGGAGATTCCCTCTGATCCCGGAGCCTCTGCCAAGGGCAGGTCCTGCACTGCACGAAGGGCCCTGCAGGGATCAGGGATTGGAGGGTTGGAGCAGGGCTGGATCCTAAAGGCTCTCTGGGAACACCCAGAGGCTGCATCCCACCCCATGGGTTTTCCATGGCACAGCCAACGGCACAAACTCCCCCTGGCACTCCCCAGTAGCTGCACTCCCCCAAAACACCTTTTCCTCCACATATCCATTTTCCATCCTCCTCCTCGGCCACTTGTGGGGGCTGAAGGCTGCCCCAGCGAACACCCACAGCGGGCAGGAAGCCTCTGGGCCAGCCAGGGCCACGCAGAACGTGTTAATTATTGCATTAGGGAAACACTTTGAAAACAAACCCAACAAAATAAACCCCAAAACACCCTCAGCCAGAAATGGAAACAACCCCAAACCCCCACAGAATGGCAACAGCACCATGGAAAAACCGAAGTTATTGCTGGCTGCGAACGTTCAGGCTCCTGAGCACGGCCTTTCATAGGTAATTTCAGCTGTAATTAACATCTCCGGGGCTAATGGGTCCGAGCGGCGGGGGATAAAGAGCTGCATTGTTCCCAGCCCTCGCTCCTGGCTGTGTCCATCCAGGCTGGGGCTGGAGCGACCGGGAAATCTCCGCTTTCATCTGCCGGGAGCGTCAGCCCAGCTGCTCTGCCCAGGAAATTAAAGCTGTTCGCTGCAGGAAAGTTTCAACCTCCGCGGTTTTATTTGACGTCCCGTGACTTATGGGCTGGACTGGATCCCCCTGCTCTGATCTCCCGGATTTATGGGTTTGGGAAAGGCACCGAGGCACGGCCCCGAGGTGCCCAATTCCCCCCATGGCTCCCGGACGGGCACACATGGAGCTGGAAGCAGCTCGGTTTGCTCCTGGGAAGCTCCGTGTGCCTCTGTCCTCAGGAAACCTCCCCAGAGCCGCAGCCATGCTCGGCTCCCGACGCTTCCCACATCCATCGGAGCAGCTGGAATGGGGCAGGGCAGGGGGGGATGTCTGGGAGAAGGGGTGGGAACATCCAGGAGATGGGATGGGAACAACCAGGAGGAGGGATGGAGATACCCAAGGAAAAGGGATGAAGATAACCAGGAGAAGGGATGAGTACACCCAAGGAGTAGTGATGGAGATGTCCGGGGAGAAGTGATGGAAATGCCCATGGAAAAGGGATGGAGATGCCCAGGAGAAGGGATGGGGACATCCAGGGAGAAAGGATGCCCAGGAGAAGGGACAGGGGTGCTCAGGGAGAAGGGATGAGTCCTCCAGCACCAGAGGAGTGCCATTGCAGGAGAGAGGAAAACACAACGCTTTCTCATCCCTGCCCCAAACTGTTCCAATTGTTTTACAGCCCCCCACCCGGGGGGTCCCCCTGCAAATTTCCCTGCTGGACCATCCAGCAGCGATTTGGGAGCAGAGGGAGGAAGCAGAACCCTGCACCAGCCTCCAGCACCCGGAGTTTTCACTGCAGAGCAGGGAAATCCACACCACACCCAAAACCTTCCGGACAATCACACTCAGCACCCGACATTCCCTCGCAGGGACCAGGAGCTCTGAGCTGTTGGAGGGGAACACATGGATTGGGAGGGCAGCAGTGGCTGCTGGGTGTCCCCAGTGCCAGCGGGAGCCCGGAGCTCCTGCAGCAGCATCCTGGATTTCAGCAGGCGAAGAAATGCTTAACAGATGGATTTTGCATCCATCCTTGTGGCTCCTAGAATATCTTCCTAAGCCACAATGTGCCCTTAATCCCACAACAAAATCAAGTCAAAGAGCAATTAATATTCTGATACCTGTGGCTGGCTGAAGTGATATAGAGCTGAAGATTTCTTTTTCCATTTCACTCCAACTGTGGTTTTGTTTTTTTCCAGCCATTCTCTGGTCAGTGGTTTTAGGGGCACCAAGGTTCACTTTTGTGGGTAACCTCCACTGTTAGCTGTTGATTTAATTAACTCAGGCTCCTCTGCCTTCTTGACCATACCAACCCCAGCAGGGCTGGATACCAAACACAAGGTTAAGCTCGTGTTTTTAAGCTTCAGCTTAAAAAAAAGTCCCGAGAAATTAAAAATATTGACTCTGAAGGACTGAGCTCTTCGATTCCAGCGTAGCAAGGGTGGTAGTTAATCCTAAAAAAAAATAGCGACAAACATTTGGGATTTGTTTTGCCTAAACTTGAACCCAGTGTTAATGGATGTGTTCAGCACCCAAAAGTCAAGGGATGCTGAGAGAGCTCCCAGAGGCAGCACCCAAGGGCAGCCCCTGCTGCTTTGCAGAGATCTCTGATTGCAGCCACCCCAAAAAAAGGGAATGTTGGAATTTCCGGGCAGGCCAGGCAGACAGACAACCCCGGAGCCCAGGGAAGGGGCTGTGTCACCCCAGTCACCCCTCCAGCGCTGCAGCTCCAAGCCCGGGTGGGGTTTGGAGAAGAAGCTCCCAAGTCCTGCGGGTCGGGAGCAGTGGGAAAACAACGAAACCAGCGTTTGTCAACACAGCCCCGGGGAGGGGTGGGCACCAGGAGACCCCCACAGCCCCCAGGGATGTCCCTCGCCCCCGGCGGACCCTCCCGACCTCCGCCGGCAGCCGAAGCCCCGCACGAGCCATCGGCCCCGGGCAGAGGCTGCCTTGTTTTTAGCAACCTCGTCGAGATTTAAATTGATTTGTTATTTATCCAACTGACAACAAAGAGGGGAAAAACCAGCCCTAACTCAGTGCGCTGGGGAGATTGAATTCCTGTATCACTGTCAGCTGCATTAACTGACTTCCTGGACCTAAATTCAATTAGGGCAGCATTCCCTAGCATTAATAAATCAATACCGATGCCATTTTGATATATTTTGAATGTCTTTCATTATACATTTCAGGGCAGGGATTAGTGCTGAATCCGAAGGTAATGGGACGTGACAAGGCAAATCAAGTCGGGCGGGCGAAGCCTTCGAGCCGCTGGCTGTAATTGCTTTGTGTTGCAGGAGATCGCGGCGCTGAAACAAAGAGCAATTCCCCTCGTCGGGGAATAATCCCAGCCAGGGATCTCTTCACAAGGGCGAAGAGGCGTCGAACACCCGCAGAAAGTCTCCGGCACCGCGATGAAGAGGCGGAGTCGAGTCCCTCCTGCAGCAGGTTTTGGGTGGATTCACACCTCGTGTCTCTCCCTGGAGCTGCCTGAAATTAAAGGGCAAATTGAGCTGGTTCGGAGGCTCAGTTAAACAAAGGATTTGTCCCCCAGCCCCTCTGGCGCGGCCTCTCAAAAATCAAGGTGAAAACCCAGCAGCCCGGAGGCTGCGTGTGCACCCCTGCCCGCTCCTCTGGGGAAACAGGGCGGGGAGAATGCACGGAATTCCCACCAGGCTCATTGCAAAGCAAAGGGCAGTTTGGAGAGGTGATGGAAAACCTTTCACCTGGGGCAGGGGGTGTTTGTGGGCAGCAGGAAGAGCACGAGGAATGGATAAGGAGAGCCAAAGTCATCGTAGAGAATCTTTGATATCAGACAACTGAAGGCCCTGGGGAGACTCCATCGCAGCCTTCCAGTCCTTAAAGGCGCTCCTGAAAAAGAGGGAGAGTGACTTTACTCGGGCAGGCAGAGACAGGATGAAAGGGAATCATTTTAAACTTACAGAGGAGAAATTTAGGTGGGATATTGGGAAGAAATTAATTACTCAGACGGTGGGGAGGCCCTGGCACAGGATTCCCAGGGAAGCTGTGGCTGCCCCTGGATCCCTGGAAGTGTCCAAGGCCAGGTTGGAGCAACTTGGGATAGTGGCAGGTGACCCTGCCCATGGATGGGGTGGCACTGGATGGGCTTTGGAATCCTCCCAACCCAAAGCATTCCAGGATTCCATAACTCTGTGATATTGGCATCTTTAAGCCTAAATAGAAAAGCCAAAAATCCACTTGGGATTGAGCTCCCCAGGCCCCCCAGGCCTGGCTTTGGCTGCTCTGGGCAATATTCCCTGGATGAGAGGTGAATCCCTGCACCTCCTCCTGCCCGGGGAGCTGGTGCCTCTCAGCTTGCCCGGGGCGGGCAGTGCTGATCGCAGGCGAAGTGATCGGCGATCAGTGATTGGAATCCCGTCCATCAATCACTCACTTGGCTCCCTTGCAAAGCACCACTGAAGCCATTTCTCAGGGCGACCCTTCCAGGCCATAAAGCAGCACCTTGCAAAGCCCAGCCTGCCACGCTTAAAGGCCTTAAAAGCATCTGCCAGTTATGAAAGGCCTGGAGGGAGCCATTCCTGCTGCATCTGGGGATGGATAAAGATGGAAAATAATCGTGTATCAACGGGGCTGCAACTTCGCTGAGTTCATCCTTGAAGAATTAAGGTTGCTCGGCCCTTCAAAATAGGAATGGTGTGGGACTTCTCTAGATCCTGGTGCATTGAAAGTGGGAAAAATGTGTGGTCTGAGGTGACCTGTGGCTCATTCCCACTGGGTTTGTTGCAGTTGTGTCCCTTAAAAGCTGCTGCAGCCTCTGCAGGGGTCAGAGACAGGCAGAGAAAGGCCCTGACCCTCCATAGGAAATCTTCCTCTTCCACCCCAAAACTTTCTCCTGCACAAAAACCTCCTTCCTCCACCAAAAACTTCCAAGCTTCAAAGCATCAGAAAATCCCAGTGTTTCCTCTGCCAAGCAAGCCAGCCCCCAAGTCACATTATCCCCTCCATAAAATCAAAATATGCCATTAAGGGCAATTAAGAGTCAGGATTGCCCTTTGAAAACCAGGTGTTTCCACTTTCAGGGGCACCATAAGCTGCAGGAACGGAGGATTTATGTAGATTTTCCATAGTTGACTTGGAAAAATGAAATAAATAAATGGAAGGAGCCCCGAGAGGGCAGGTACAGTCCCATCCTTTTGCAATTCATTAGATCCTTCCTCCTCCCGAGGCAGGTGCTGATCAAGGGAAGGGGAAGGAGGTGTAAAAAATGCCCCATTGTTGATCAAAACTGTTTCAGCCCCGACAAAAAACAAGTAGCTCTTTTTCCAAGTGGATTCCAAAGCCCCATAAAACGGCACTGGAGGGGTAATGACCCCCTAAACCCCAGCCCTGGGTGGTTTAGGGGCAGCTCAGCCCAGGCTGAGCCTTCTGAGGAGGCACCTGACACGAGCTGTGCCCCAAAAGACAGCGACTGCCGCCCCTCAAGGGATGCAAAAAGCCAAATCAGGCTCAATCCCAGCAGGGATCCAGGCGTGGAGGCAGGATCTGCCTTCCACCAACTCATCTTCACAGGATCGTGGAATGGTTTGGGTTCGGAGGGACCTAAAAGCTCATCCAGTCCCACTCCCTGCCACCTCCCACTGCCCCAGGTGGCTCCAAGCCCCATCCAGCCCGGCCTTTCCCAACTGCTTCCAGCAGGGCTGGGCTCCCCTGAGGAGCCTGTGGCCAGTGGGGATCTGATGGAGCCGTGCTGGCCACGTCTGTGGCTTGCCAAATTCAACAGGGCACGTTCTGCCACTTCTGAGTGGTTTAGGGGGGGTTTATGACTCCTGGAGGGGGTGGAAAGTCGGCTGTTGTGGGGATTTTATTTAACTGGGCCACGGAGACCAAAGAAAACCAATTAGATGTTCAATTAACCCAAGGATCAGGGAGGATTTTTCCACCTTGGCCACAGGCAGCAAACCCTCCTGGCTGGGCTCTGCTCCCTGATGTGATGGCAATGACCAAATCTGGGCAAAACAGACCCAAAATCAGACCCAGGCACTTCCAGCACTCCCCAGTGAGGGTGGTGGGTGGTTTGCCACCTTCATCCATCTGCAAGGAGCACCCAAGGGTGCTGCTGCATCCATGGTTTTCCTTGCCTGCCCATGGTTTCCCTAAAGCACATCCTGCCCTCACTCACCCTTCCAGCCTCGAACAGGCAGCCAAACCCCCCCTGCCCCAGGCAGCAGCTCCAGGCAGCTTCCCCCAGTGCACAAAAAGGATTTCTTCCCTCTCCCCAGCTCCCCCTTTTCTTTCACATCCACATCCCCAGCAGTCCTGGCCTCTCTCCGTGCAGCCTCCACCTGCCTCCCCCACCTTCGTGCCAGGTGAGACCCCAAACCCAACCACCTCCAGGGCTGCTTTCCCCCAACTTCCCCGTCTGGCCCCGCTGCCGAACCCGCCCCGGGGAGAAGGAGAAGAAGAATCAAGAAAGGCTTTGCCCAGATGTGTTGCACAACCTCTAAAAAAGCAGAAGCCTCGCTTGTGAAGAAACCCGAGTTGGGCATCCCCAAACCTCCCTGCCCGCAGTCCTGAGCAATAATTTCTCCCAGCCACGCTGGGGATCTTCTCTCCCCACGCCAGGGAAGGGCTGAGCCCGGGCAGGCTCAAGGTTTGCTCCTTGCTGAGGGTTCCTCCCCCTGCAGCCAGGGCAGGATGCTGCCAGCTCGCTCCCAGCCCGGCGAGGGGGTGCAAACCAAGGGCTGCAGGAGCCTCCATCTGCCTAAGAGAGGTTTGGGTTTCCCCATTTTTAATTAATCAAAGGTGTGAAGTGAACAGCAAGGAGAGGTGGGGCTGTCAGAAGCCAGCACGGGCACAAACCCCACGGACGGACGGGAAAACCAAAAGTGTTTGATGGGGAACGGGCAGGGGAAAAAAAACCCTGAAAATTCAACCCTTCCAGAAACAACACAGGCAGTTCCTGAATTACCCCTGAGTTAATGGAGCCTGGTCCCTTGGCAAGCACCGAAATCTGCCGTAATCCCACAAAAATCGATGTCGGGAGGGCGGCACCTCCGCGGCCTCGTGGGCAGCATTCCCTGGAGGACGCTCAGGACAGCAGGGATGGGGCAGCACTGGGAGCACACCCACACTGCCCCCTCCGCCCTGCAGCCCTCACCTCAAATCAAGATAAGAGCACTGCTGCATCCAGAACCAGCAGATCCAGGACGGAACAGAGCAGGGAAAATCACCCAGCCTGCAATCCGATCACCAACTCTCCTTTTTCACCCCAAAAAAAGCTCTTCTTCCCCTCCCTGGAGTAATTTTTTTGAGCCTCCCAACACGAGGCTGGTTTCACAGACAAGCCCATCTCCCTTCTTGCCTTCACTTCAGACATGACCTTTTGATTTCTCGGGTAGAGTGTAAATTACATGTCGCCAGCATAAAATATTAAATCCAATTTATATTTAATTATTGATGTTATTATGTATTCCATAGTAATGGCAAGCAGGAAAAAAAAAGAAAATCTCCACCCCACCATTAAATAGCTCGGTTGCATTAGCAGCTTCTTGAGGTTAAGATTTCTTCCTCTGCTCCTTCTTAACCGTAAGATTGATGGGGATGGGGAATTTTGTAAATAGTCTTCCAGAAATATTTTATCTGATTATTGTACCTATAAAAGGGAGCTGGGAGAGGGGGGGAGAAAGGGCCTTTGTAAACCACTGGTGATTATTTGTTCAGCTAAAGGGCAAACAGCTCCCTGTGGCTGCTGCTCCCCAGTAACCCCAGTGCAGGCTCCAGGAGCCCCCGCAGGCAGAGATGGGGCCGTGGAAACCAGGCTGGGTTTAAGAGTGGAAAAAAAACCTGGTGGGGAACCACAGTGGTTTTTTCCAGCTGAGATTTAACCAGTCTGTTAAACTCCAGTGCGATGTTTTTACTAAAATATTAATCAATTCTCTTTCGACTTGATTAAGTTCATTTTCTCCCCATTTATATTTAATGTGGGAGCCACCCAAGGTGTGCAGGGCTTGGTTGTGTTGGGTTTGCTCCTGTCCCCACAGGGGCTGGGAGGGATTTACGGACATCCAGCGTGGGCTGGGGTCCCACCAGGGCAAAGCTCATCCCACCACCCCAAAGAGCCACGAGGAAACCCCAAATCCCCTTCACCCCACGCCACGGCAGCTGCACGTTCACCAAAACACCACAAGAATTCCGTGTATTCCTGCAGTGCCCGCGCCCCCTCCAGCGCCCTCAGCTCCCCACCCGGCACAATAAAAACAGCATTATCCCCTCACTTTAAAATTCCAATCAATAGCCCGAACGGAGAGAACCCCACTCAAGAAAAGGGAAGGGAATGAATTCATCTGGGAACTGCCAGCAGGCCACTAAGTGCTCCAGTGTCACCGTGCTGGGTGACAGCCCCTGGGACCAGCCAAGTTTAGGGAGAGGGGGAAAGTTTCTGCAGGCCAAGCACCCCGTGGGGCTGCTCCCATGAAGGAGCCCCGCTCAAACAAATAAATGGATTCCCTGATATTCCCCCTCCTCTTCGGAGGCCCAGCAGAGCCAGGGAGCAGCCGGGAGCTGCTGGGCTGGACCTGCCGAGGACACCCAGGCGCTGCAAGCTCCTCACGTCCCCTCTCTACTTCTGGTCAGTGGACACTCGTGTGGGTTCTTGCCAGCCCGTGGTGTTTCCGAGGAAACACCCAGCGAGTGCCACGTTCAGACAACAAGACCCACACACGGGCACCCAGAGGGATTTCTACGTCAAAAATCCTACAGCCTGGACAATTGTTTAAATTCCATTTTTTTTTCCCTGAAGCCCCCGGTCCAGGCACGCACGGGCACAGCCCGGCGCTCCGGGCACCCCGGGGGTGCGGGGTGCCCGTGGGGGCACGGAGGGACGGGGGGCCAGTGGGGGCACGGAGGGACGGGGGGCCCGTGGGGGCACGNNGGAGGGACGGGGGGCCCGTGGCGACACGGAGGGACGGGGGGCCCGTGGGGGCACGGAGGGACGGCCGCGGTGACAAACGCTGGCACTGCCACCGCCCCTCGCTGCCGAGGCGCCGCTCGGAAGCGACAGGCGGAATAACCACGGAATACCTGCCCCGGGAGCGGGGTCTCGGTGTCCCGGAGGGGTGGGGGTCCGGGAGACGCAGCTCCTCCCGGGAGCTGCGCTTTGCGCCACCACAGCGGGACGGAGCCGTCATTTTGGGGGAGCAGAGGGGAAACGCCCCAGCTCGGGGGCAGCGGGGGACACCCAACTCCCTGATTTGGGGTTGGAAGGTGGGACCTCAGAGGGGAAAACCGCGCTCGGGCCCACGCTCAGCGCAAGGGGCGAGCGCAGGGCGCATCCCGCTCGCTCCGAACCGCCTCACGTGGGATGCGCAGCTTCCCGGGATGAAGACGCTTCCCCTTCTCCCGCCTCCCGGGCTAATTTTACTCCGTCTGGCCGGAGCTCGCAGCCCCTGCTTCTCGTTACGCCCCCCGCCGCGCTGCAGGCACGGCAGCATTTTTGCAAAGTTACAGGGTAGCAGAAATATCCTTGTTTTGTTTTGCCTTGGGCCACTCCGCTGCGCTTCCAAAGTTGGGAAAAAATTACGAAGTAGCAAGAGGAGAAAAAAAATTACGGAGATTAGACAAATGCATAAATAACCTCTGGTCTTTGGGGGGTTGATCGTGCTCCAGGGCAGAAGAAGGAGAGAAAAAATTCAAAACCTAAAAAAAATTGGAGTTTGTGCATTAAAAAAAACCCAAAACCCAAACAACGAAAATCTGCCATGACGCCAGCTCGTCCTTCTCCATCCCTGCAGAGATGCAGCTCCCCAGCCCCAGCCCCAGCCCAGGGTCCTGTCCCACAGTAGGGGCCTGTTTGGGGGGAAAAATCCACATTTTCTTCTGCTTGTCAGCCCTGGCACTCACTGGGACCAGGCACAAGGGCACCTTCCCACCCCGGGCACGGAGCATGAGCTGAGGGTGGGTGGTGGCATCTGGGAGAGGTGTAAAACGTCAGCGAGTGGGAGAGCAGGGAGGGCAAGGAAAAGGGAGCTGCTGGCATGGGGAGAGGGGAAATGGCCCCAAAAGGAGGCAACTGGCCCAGTCAGGACGGCCCAAATGGCTCAGAGTGTGCTGGGAGCTGGGCACGGGAGCCGTGGCAGCTCTGAGCACGACCAGGAGCTGCTGCAGCCCCTGCTGAGAGGTGAATAAACACGTCAAGGAGCCCCTGGGCTCACAGCAGCCCAAATTTCGGTGCATTGCACATCCCAAAAGCCACGGCCCCGAGGGCCGAGCGGGAACCTGGAACTGCAGCAGGGGGAACCGGGAATGGGCGCTCGAGGTTTTCAGCACGGCCCTTCCCCAAGGGGAAAAACATGTGGGAAGGAGGGGATGGAGCCCAAAGCAGCGCGCCTGGTGGGGCCATCCCGGCCCTGGTGGACAGGCCAAGGTGGGTGCCGGGAGGAAACGGCCCCAGCAGAGGCTGAGGAAGCTGCGGGGTCGGGGCGGGATCCGGCGCCGAGTCCTGGCGCACACATGTCTCCACTCCGAAAGCCAAATGCAGAAGGAAACAGAAGGTGACAGTGGAGATACCGTGACTAACGGGACCTTCCAGGGCTCTCAGAGGAACTGGCTGTGCCTTGAGGTGGTCGGGGATGTGCTGGGGAGCTCGGCGTGGCCCCCGGATACCAGCAAATGCCACCCAGGTGGTTCCGAGGATGACAGATAAAGGCGGCCGAGAGGAACAGATTTGCAGAAGTGACACCCACTGGGGCTCTGCACATTTTCGGCCAGGCCTGGTGGTTTCTCTGTTTACTCTCCCAGGGAACAGCTACGCCACAGGTCCCAGAGAATCTTTCCCAAATCCAGCCCTGGACCAGCATCCTCCAAGGGTTTTCCAACCCTGGCAGGGTTTGGAGGTGGGCAGAGCGTTGGGGTGGGGGTGTGTGGCATCCACACACCTCTGAGGTCCCTCATTGCCAAAAAAGTCACCTCAGTCCTGCACTCAGGTGCCTTTTCCCCACACTGAAACACCCAAAGGCTCCTGCGTCGGTGCTTAATCTGCTTTGGTGCATTCCCCACCTGCACAGAGGAGGGGAGAGCGCTCGAGGGGCCTCCCAAAACAAGGGGGAGGCACTTGCAGCCCCCTGCCCAGCAAGGACCAGCATCACGCAGCCCTGCCCGCACCCCTGGGGCTGCCTGGGTGAAGGATGCTCAGGGCAGGAGCATGGGACAACCGGGATGGATCACGGCTCAGGAGGACTTCAAAAGCCAGAGGGGAGCGGAGTTAAACTGGAATTTCCCCCTGGAATTGAGCATCCCCGTGCAGGAGCATCCCGGGTTTGATCCTCCCCGAGAGCTGAGCAGCACCAGCTTGCTCCCAGCCCCTCTCTGCCCCTTTCACCAAAGTCTCACCATATTAAGCAGCTGAACTGCATCATCCAAGGAGTGTCAAATTGGTTTTAAATGGTTCTAATTATAACCAGGAAGTTTTAAAGTGTGTGGGTGGAAAGGAATGCAGCAGATTAATTTAATAGCAGTTACCACGGCACAATAGTCCTTCAATTAAGAGTTCTTTCTGACTGGGTTTTGTTTTTTTCTTTTCCCTGTTAATAATAAATGTCACAAATGAGAATAGACATATTACTTCATCAGATGCTTTGGCATATCTTGTCTCAGAAAGCCTTTTGTGCAGAAATAGTAGCTGAAAGCGTAATTTTATAGGGCTTAGCACTCACTTAACACTTTAGGGGCCAAAATCAGGCCTCAGCAGAAACCCAGGAAGCTGCACCTGTTTACATCCCAGCAGAATCCCACTCCACAACCACAAAAAAACCCTCCTGATGCTGCAGCAGGGCTTTGCTATGGTGTGTGAGGCACGAGCCTGGCTGGGAGCATCCTGCTCCGGCGGCTGGGGAGCGCATGGGGAGCCCGGCTTGGCGCTCCCAAGATGCTCCCACGCTGCTCCTCCCGGTTTTCCAGCCTGTGAACGCGGATCCCGCGGCAGCTGAGGGGTGGCTCGTGGGGCACGGAGGGAGCGGGACCCGGCTCTGGCTCCCCGTGGACAGGGAAGAGGCTTCCTCCCTTTGAACAGCGTGGGGGTTCCCGAATTCCAGGTGTCCGGACAGGAAATGCGATTCCCAGCCCTGCAAAGGGAGAGGCCGCGGGGGGGGGCGGGCCGGGGGTGTCCCGAGGGATCGGGCTGTTCCCCGGATCTTTCCCGCTGCTGGGATGTGCCCCAAAGGATCCCCCACCCCCCATGGGGAGCAGCGACCTCTCCCTGGAGCAGGGACAGCGCGGCCCCGTCTCTGTCCTCTGAGCTCCTCTCATTAACGCCATCAAAGCCCAGCGCTAATTGCTCCACACCTGGAATGCAGGCCGGGCTTCCACATGGATCTCCCTCGTCCCTGACCATCTCCCTGCCTTCCCAATCCGCTTTTCCCTCCCAGGCAGGTTTCTCCCTGCAGCTGGAAGTGTTCCTCGGATCCGGCTGCCGGTGCTGCAGAGGGACCCGCGGGCCCCGGCCCTGCCTGAAGGAGCCTTTCTGGTGCTTGTTTTATTCTCTGAAAGGTTTATTCTGGTGGGAAACGATGCGGGGACCGCTGGGATGGGGGAAAACCACGGAGCAGCCCGAGGCAGGCAGTTGATAACCAGGGAGGATGCAGCGGCCACGGCCAGGAGACGAAAACACCGGGAAAGGCGACCAGAAATGGCTTTTAAAGGAAAATCTGTGGCTGTGGGCGTCAGGGGACACCCCGACACCTCCAGGGACACCGGGCAGAGGATGGGGGGAGGGAGGCACAGTCCTGCTGCTGGCAGGGACACCCCTTGGACACCCAGCATTCCCGGGAGTGCAGCCAGGGGAGGGGCACTGGGGGCACTGGGGGCACTGGGAGGAGCTGGGCCCTGTTCCCCTGGCGTTGCTGATGAGCCCCAGCTCAGGAGTGAGGTGCCTGCTGTTCACCAGTGTCCCGGGAGCACTGAGGGCACTGGGGGCACTGGGGGCACTGGGGGCACTGTCTCCCCAGCCAGTGAACCCCCTCTTGGGGGTGAGGTCCTGCTGCTTTACCAGCACCAGCTGCCTTTTAATATTTAATGATGGCTGAATTGTGTTTCCCATGAAAGAGGCACCCAAAATTTCCCAGCTGTGGGACAGGAACCCATCCCCAGGTGCCACCTCAGCATCCCCCCGGCCCAGCGCTCCCCCAGCCCAGCCCAGCCCAGCCCTCGCTCGTGGTGCCCAGCGAGCCCGTGGGAGCTTCCCTGCACACGGCCAAGTGCTGGAAAACAGCGAACCCTGAGTAACATTGCCCAAAATCCGGCTTTGTCTCGGTGATTTGTGTCCGGTGCAATATTGAACCACTGCCTGGAGGGACTCGGGTACTTAAAAACGCCGTGCACGAGGTAAACAGGGAGATTTATGATTTTACTTTTGTGGTTTTCAGATAGTTTATGACACCGGGCTAATAACTCCCGAACCAAAATCCGCATTGATCGGGGGGAAACGTGACGTTATCCTCCCCCTGCTCCCGGAGCGGCTGCTCCCCGCAGCCACCCCGGCCCTGCCGCCCTCCAGGGATGGCTCCATCCTGGCACATCCCTGGGATGCACCCGCTGGGACGGCCGCGCCCGAGCCCGGTGTCCCACAGCAGGGAGGGAAGCAAATTCCCGGTGTCCGGGGGGTGCTGTGGGCTCCTGCCAGCACCATCGGGAGTGTCCCTCTCCACGTTCCCAGCTCCCTCCGGCCTCCTTGTCCCTCCCAGCTGCGACAGCAGGATCACCGGTCCCATCTTCCCTCGTTAGGGACAGTTAATTAATTGCCACTTGTCGCACTCCCCTGGGGAAGCGGCCACGCCCGGCTGTCGATCCCCGCTGCTGCTGGGTTTTGGGAGCTCACAGACTTCCCCATCCCACTGGGGATGAGGGACAACCGGGCTGGCACCGCCGCAGGGGTGACCCAGGGTGCGACATCGGCCGGGTGTTCCCAAGGGGACAAACAGAGGGATTTGCTCCCGGGCGCTCCGGCGGTGCCTGGCTCGCCGAGTTTGCGCGATAAGCACCGTAAATCTGCTTCATTTCGCATTCACGGTCAATGCCCGAGGTGCTCTCATCCAGGAAACTCCGCGAGGTTCCGGCTTTTAAGGGAAAAAGATGGAACCGGGCAGGAGCTGCCGAGCGCTGCCCCCCTCTCCCGGCACTTAAAGTCTCCAGGAGAATCATCAGCCCTCCCTGGGAAGGCTGGGCTTTGTCAGCCCTTGGGGTTGTGGATCCCAAATCAGCCCACCCCGGTACCCACAGCCCGTTATCCCAATTCCAGCTCTGATCCTGGGCCACTGGGCTGGAACATGGACAGGGGAGGCTGGGGCGAGGCAGCCCCCCATGTGGCCAGGGACACCCAGCAGGACCCTCCAGGCACTCCTGGGTGGAAAACAGGGTGGATTTTCCATGTTCTGCCCACTGGCTCACTGCTGGCATTAAAGACAAACCACTGCCATCATTTGAACTCCGTGCTCAGGAGCCTAATTCAATCCCAGCCTGCTCATTGTTGGAGGGCTGAGCATTTATCTGAAACCCTAAGCCAGGCCTGCAGTCATTTGGCTGGGGAGGAATTGATTTTGGCCATCAGCACTTTCTCATTTTCAATGGAGTCCCCACGTAACCAGGTTAATTTGTGTTAAGCTCATTATCCAGGTACTTTTGGCTCTCTAGCCCAATGATTTTGTGTCTGATCTGAAAGATTGTAATTGCAACCCAACAGGACACAAACAGGAGCCTGTGATGGAAAGGAACCAGCCTAAAAGAGAACCAGCTTCTCTTCCACCTCAAACCCAAACCATCTTCACATTTCCCCTCTCTCCAAATTTCCCCTTGGTTAATGACCACAATAAGATCTGTCCCAATAAGTAAATTCATCCTAATTAACCTTCCAACAGATTAGATCCCTCATTTTGCTGGATTAATGCAGTTATTGCAAGTTTGGTTTGGTCCTGTACAACTTTTAGGTCGTTTTCCTCTTCTTTTCTCCAACCAGTGCTTTTGCTTGCCAAGGGCTTCCCAGTGTGGTTGATCCCAAAATCCCACCAGCCCCAGCCCCAGCGCTCCTGGCCATGGGGGCATCCCTGGACTGCCTCAGTTTCCACCCCAGTGACAAAGGAGATTTGCCCACGGCTCTGAGATTCCCAGATGGGGGAAATGGGTGTTGCAAAAGGGAAGAGTTTTAAACTAAAAGAGATTTGGGTGGGACATTAGGGAGAAATCCTTCCCTGGGAGGGAGGTGAGGCCCTGGCACAGGGTGCCCAGAGAAGCTTTGGCTGCCCCATCCCTGGCAGTGTCCAAGGCCAGGTTGGACGGGGCTTGGAGCACTCTGGGATGGTGGGAGGTGTCCCTGCCCATGGCAGGGGGTGGCATGGGATGAGCTTTAAAATCCTTTCCAACCCAAACCATTCCCTGTTCCTCTGATCCCGTGCTGCCATTCCACCAGGATGGCACTGCAGGGAGCACAGCAAACCAGCCCCACACGTGCCACCCACGCCCTGAGCTCTCCCCTAAAATATCCGAGGTGGGGAGGGGTCCCCACGCTGCTCCCTGGCTCAGAACATCCCCAAATCCCCCCATCCCAAGGGCTGGGAGCGGGATGAGCACAGCTTGCCTCGTCTCCAGCCCTGCCTGTGCATCACTCCCCTGCTCATCAGGACTTTCTTCCGCTCCCAAAGCACCTTTCATCACGAAGCAGGATGGAGCAGGCAGCTGGGGAACAGCTCGGAGCGCAGCCAGGGACACGGGCAGGAAGTGGAAGCGGCTCCCGCAGCTGCTGGGATGGGGCAGGAGGGCTGAACTCACGGCAGCAGGGCTCTCAGCACGGCCCTGACACGCGAGGGGCCACGTGGCCGCGCACACGTGGTGGCACCGGGGTGACACGGGCAGGGCTGGGGCCTCTGCGGGGTCAGCGGGGCCAGGAGGGGCTGGGCTGGGCTCTCCTGGTCGTGCCAGGAGCACCTGCCCGGCTCAGGGACACGCAGGGACACGGGTGTGACCGTCAGGGAGCTGTTGGGACACGGGTGTGACTGTCACAGAACCGTGGGGACACGGGTGTGACCGTCAGGGAGCTGTGGGGACACGGGTGTGACCATCACAGATCTATGGGGACACGGGTGTGACCGTCACAGAACCGTGGGGACACGGGTGTGACCATCAGGGACCCACGGGGACAGAGCTGTGACCGTCAGAGACCTGTGGGGACTCAGGGGTGAGCACCCCAGCTCAGGGACGCCCAGGGACACAGGTCTGACCCACCACCAGGCCTGGACTGTGGCATTGCACACCCAAATCGTGGAACTACACACCCAAAATATGGGGTTGCACCCCCAAAACGTGGCATTGCACTCCCAAATCACGGAACTACACAGCCAAGTGCTCCCTATCCACCATCCCTCAGGCTGGGAGATGTCTCCAGGGCTGGGGTCACCCCTGCAGGGGCTCGGGGTTGTCCTGGCTGTGGCCTCTGTCACGCTGCAGCCACCATTGTTTTCCTGGGAACATCCCAAGCCCCTCCTTTTCCCACTGCCCCAGCCTGAGGAGCTGCACCGCGAGGGGACCCTGGAGATCCCTGATAAGAGCACTTGGCTGCAGGGGGTGGGAGATAAGGGTTGCTGCTCCCCCCCCCGGCCCTGGCTCGGGATGTTCCCCTTTGAAAAGGACAAATTTAACCGAGATGAGTCAGTTCCTCCGGGCTCCAGCCCCTCTACAACATGGAACTGGAATTTTTCATCTCGGCACTGCAGGGGAGGCAGAACTGGAGAAGACAATGGAGGCAGCTCCGACCCAAAAAAGCAGAGCCAGCTCTGTGTGCCCGAGAAATAAAAACATTTTTTAATCTAAAAATAAATTAACTGTAAGTGACAGCAAGAGCAGCTCTGCATGTCCTCACTGTCAGCCCGAGCAGGACCAGTCCCTGCTCCTTGGCACCGGGATTTGGGACAATTCCCTGCTCTCTCGGGCCAGGCTGGGATGTGCAGCTGTACCACAGAAACACTCAGCACCTGCAGCACAACCCTGAGCCGGCAGAAGACCCAGGAGCAAATCCACAGAAAGCAGGGAAACCTCTCAGGTTCATTTTCCAGCAGAATTGTGGCTGGGAGAGGGGAAAAGAGGCTGCACGGACAAACCCCTAAAACCCATCCCGCTCCCCTGGTTAAATAAAAGGGTGGTGGGGGTGCAGAGCAGCCCTGGGCAGCCCATGCCCCGAGCCCACCCTCCTGCCCTCCCTGCACCCGACTTGGAGGAGACCCGGAGTGTGGGAAAGTCACAGGACTCGTCTGGGGGCTCCAGGGTCCCTCCAGAGCCAGCCCAGCACCCTCCCTGCTCCCAAAACTCCTCTGAGCCCCAGCGTGGCCACAGCCTCGGGGCAGAGAGTCCAGGAGCTCCAGGTGGAGCAGAGGGATATAGGGAATGCTGTGAACTGAGCACGGATTTTGACAACACTGCCCAATTTTCTGCTTACCAACACCACCCCCCGACCTTGCAGCTCGTTCCAGAATCCCCCCTCTTCCAGCACCACTGGTCCCTGTGCCCGGGGTGGTGGCACTCTGCTCCATGTGCCCGGAAATCCAACAGCTCCCAGCCAGCAGCGAGGATGTGGAGAGGGCAGGTGAGGGGAGGCCCCCAGACCACAGCAGGACAATCCTCTCGTGTCGCTCAGGATCTCACCAGCAGGGCCATATAAAGATGCTTTGCCTCTGTTCTGCTCCAGCACTGCCTTCACTGGGGTTCCTTTGCCCCCTGGCTGGGGAACGCTGTGTTTGATATTTTTAATCCCTCAGCAGGCACCAGGCCTTGGCAGCAGAAGAAAGTGAAGTTAAAAGGGAACAGAGACAGTGGGGTTTGCCAGGGCTGCCTGCCCAGCCCGGCCCCTCACGGCTGGGGCTGCGATTCCCTCTGCTGGGAAGTCACGAGCTCGACTTAAAAACCAGCTCATCCTCAGTCATTCACCTACAGGGCTTTTGGAGCTTTCCTGCAGAGAAAAACAAAAATCCTGAGCCCTTTTCCTCTGCTGCACAGATACAAACACTTTACACACTGCTGTATTTTATGTGCATACCAATATCCTGATAAACCTTTGTAATAAATCTACATTCAAGGCTGGAAGATCCCGGCTACTGCAGCAATGTCAGGGAAATTTTGACTTTCTTTGCTCAGAAGTTGCAGCAAAACTTTTTGTCCGTGAGCAAACCTGCTGCAGTCACCTGAGGGGTTCACAGAGGGGCCAAATCGTGCTGTTGCTGGTTCCTCATCCTGCACCAGGCACTTCCCTGGATCCCCACGGTGTTCCCAGGTGAGCAGAGACACACACTGAGTCGTTCTGCTTCGTGGGCTGAGCCCTTGCTTTGACTGGAAAGTTTGCATCACCCCGGAGATTGATTTTAGGAAGGAAATAAGGTGGATTGGCAGCATCACACCTGCATCCCTGGGTCCCTGCTCCCGGGGGGGAGGAGGGAATGGCCTCCAGCTGTGCCAGGGTTGGACATCAGGAGGAATTCCTCCATGGAAGGGGTGGTCAGGCACTGGAACTGCCCAGGGAGGTCTGGAGTACCCATCCCCAGAGGTGCCCAAGGAAGGGCTGGACGTGGCACTCAGAGCTCTGGGCTGGGGACAAGGAGGGGATCGGGCACAGGCTGGACCCGGTGACCTCGGAGGTCTTTTCCAGCCTAAACGATTCTGTGACTGGGATTGTGTGACCGATTCTGTAGATTTTGGGATAATTCAAGGTTCCAGCGGAAGGCGGCGCAGACGGAGGTCAGCAGCACCTCCCGCCCGCTGGGGGGCGCCCGGCAGGCAGCGCCGGAAGCCGGAAGCGCCGGAAGCGCCGGAAGCCGGAAGCGCCGGAAGCGCGGGCGGGGCGAGATGGCGGCGGCGGTGTCGGCGCTCAGCAGTTTGGGGGTCCCCGAGGCCGATGTCGGGGTGAGGCGGGGTCGGGGCGGGACGGGAGAGTTGCGGCTCCCTCCCGGGGCCTGTGACTGAGTGCGTGTTGTTTCAGAGCTCGGAGGAAGAGGAGGAAGCGAGTCCCGGCCCGGCCGCGGCGGCGGCGGCGGAGCAGAGACGGGAGGAGCGGCTGCGGCGGTTCCGAGAGCTCCACATGAAGCGGGTACGGGGGACGGGGACGGACCGGGTCCTGCCGGGGCCGGGGGGCGGCGGGGACCTCTCCTTCCCCGCCCTGGAGATGCCCCGACCGGCACACGCGGCTGGGGAGGCGGTTCCTCGGCCCTGCGGGGTTTTTGCGTTCAATCCTGGACTCCACAGTTCAGGAAAGACAAGGAGGTACTGGAGAGAGTCCAGCGGGGGCCGCAGAGATGATTTGGGGCCTGGAGCATCTCGCGGGCGTTGGAATAGGCTGCGCACTGAGGAGGTGGAGGCACCGTCCTTGGAGGTGTTGAAGAGGCCTCAGGGGCTGGCGCTGGGTGATGTGGTTTGGTGGTCCTGGGGTTTAGTGGAGCTGGGCCTGGTCAGTCTGGAGAAGATTGAGAGGGGATCCCATCAATCCATACAAATATCCCCAAGGGGTGGCAGAGGATGGGGCCAGACCCTGTGCAGTGGTGCCCAGGGACAGGACAAGGCGTGATGGATGTAAAACACAAGTTCTACCCCAACATGAGGAAGAACTTCTTCTCATGAGGGTGGCAGAGCAGTGGAACAGTTGCCCAGGGAGGGCCAGGTCTCTGCCTCACTGGAGACGTCCTAAACCCCCCTAGATGTGTCCCTGTGTCCTCTGCTCCAGGTGACCCTGCCTTGGCAGGGGGTTGGACTGGATGGTCTCCAGAGGTCCTTCCAACCCCAGCTCTTCTGGGGTTCTGTTTTACGTGGTGCACTGGGGTCCTGGGGTTTTGGTTCTGTTCTTTCTGTGCTCAAGTGTGGCCATGTTTTGTTCCCAGTATGAGGCCTGCAAGCTGAACAGCCAAGAAGTGGTGGAGGAGGACAAAAGACTGAAATTGCCACCAAACTGGGAAGCTAAAAAAGCTCGGCTGGAGTGGGAGCTGAAGGTGCAGGAAAAGAAGAAGGTAAAGATTCCACCACAGCCCAGGGGCCTGCAGGGACATTTCATGGTGGCTGGACAGTCTTGGGGCTCCCAAATCCATGTCCTAATTAGCTCCTGATGATTTAAATCACTGTCCTGCACTGGAGGTTGCCTGGGCTGATCCAGGGAGTTAGAACTGAGTGTGGTGCTTGGCTTGGTGCTGACAGTGGGGTGTTCCCTGTGCTGTGGCAGGAATGTGCAGCCAGAGGGGAGGACTACGAGCGGGTCAAGCTGCTGGAGATCAGCGCTGAGGACGCCGAGAGGTGGGAGAGGAAAAAGAAGAGGAAAAATCCCGATCTGGGGTTCTCAGGTAATGGCTTGAGCACCCAGCTGTGTTTGTGCAGAACACCTGTGCTGGGATTTCGGGGGAGAAATGAGCAGTGAAATAGAAGCCCTCACTCTGAGCCCAATTTCCCCCCAGATTACGCGGCCGCGCAGCTGCGCCAGTACCAGAGGCTGACCCGGCAGATCAAACCCGACCTGGAGCAGTATGAGAAGCTGAAGGAGCAGTAGTGAGTTCTCACTTCAGTCAGCTGAGAGCAGCTGTGGGATTTCTGGATGGTTAGAAACACTGAAGGTTTAAATCCTGTCAGCACGTGCACGTTCTCATGTACACGGGGATGTTCATTAGTCATTAACACTGATAATTACTTGGCTGTCTCTGCTTCAGGAGGGGTGGTGGGGTAATGAATGAGGTTCATTTCTTCAAACTTGGTGCTATCAAGTTTGAAGAAATATTTTGTCAATTAGATCATATTCCAGTGTGTAATCAGTCATTTCCTGGAGCAGGTTTTGGGTTTTTTGAGCAGCCCAGCTTGGATTAAGGACTGACCAACCTCCCAAGTTTGCATTCAGACAGATTTAACATTTCAGTGGGTGTTTCACCTGCTGGTCTCTCTCAAAGTAATTGACAGCCTGGTTTTAGTATTGACATTTTGTCACCTGAATCTGGGATTCCCACAGTTGAGTGAAGGGCAACAATAGAACTGAAGCAAAAGCAGTGAAATCCCAAGGGCACGAAGGGATAGGACGAGGAGCGAGGGGTTCAAATGGAAAGAGGGGGAATTTAGGTTTCATAGAAAACATTCTTCCCTGAGAGGGTGGGGAGACCCTGGCACAGGTGGCCCAGAAAAGCTGTGGCTGCCCCATCCCTGGAAGCGTCCAAGGCCGGGTTGGAGCAACCTGGGATAGTGGAAGGTGTAGGGGTAGAACTGAATGGGATTTGAGGTCCCTCCCAAGCCGACCCATTCCAGGATTCTCCGCAATCCCAGAGCAATCCCTGGTTGTGCTGACTGCTGCCCCTCCCTCCCGCAGCGGGGAAGCCCTGTATCCCACCTCGGACAGCCTCCTCCACGGATCCCACGTGCCCTCCAAGGAAGGGGTCGACAGAATGGTGGCAGATCTGGAAAAACAGTGAGTAAAGAGGGAGATAAAGGGGGGACAGAGCGGCTGTGGGTGAGGGACCCCGGGGCTCAGCCTGGTGCCTTCCAGGATCGAGAAGAGGGAGAAGTACAGCCGCCGGCGGCCCTACAACGACGACGCCGACATCGACTACATCAACGAGAGGAACGCCAAGTTCAACCAGAAGGCCGAGAGGTTCTACGGGAAGTACACGGCTGAGATCAAACAGAACCTGGAGAGGGGCACGGCCGTGTGAGCCTGTCCTGGCCGCGGCTCCCGCTGGGGCTTCACACAGCCCCAGGGCGCTTTGGCCTCCCCTGGGCACAGCTCACCCCTGGCGCCCACTTTGGGGCAGTTTGCAGGGAATTTTAGGTTGTATCAAAACTCCTTTGTAGCTCTTGCTGTCTAAGTCAATAGCCTGTTTCACGTAATAGAAGTAATTTGCATAATTCTGCTATAAATAGCTTCACTTGCAGGAGCTTGTGCCATCTCTGTTCTAAATAAAGCCCAGCTTTAGTCTAATTTGGGAGTTGTTTGTTCTTCGGGAGCTGTTTACCAACAAGATGAAAGAACACTGTGACATTCCCATGGAAAAGCAGCTCCCCCAGCTGTCCATCCCATGCCAAGGGCGGAATTCCTCCCGGGCAGCAGGGCTGTCCAGCCTCACCCCAGGGACCAATGAACACAGGATCCTTTGTGCACTCCCCAGGCATTTCAGTTTCTTAAGGAAGCTTCCAGACAGGAGTGCTCAAATCCATTTTATTTTACGGGTCATTTATTTAACCAGTAACTCCCAGTCCATGCCCAGCCCCTGGACTTCCCGACGTCCTTTTCTGCTGGAGCAGGTCTGGGTGAGCCAGGGAATCCTCCTCCCCAAACTGCCTCCCAGGGAGCCTTTGGAGGTTGCTTTTAAAGCAGATGAAATAAAACAGAAACCTGCAGTAACTCAAGGTGAGCAGTAGAAGGGGCAGAAGGTGCCTGTGACCGTGGAAATGGTCCTGACTTCAGGTACAAATCCCACACGAGCTTTCCACTTCCAGAGGGGTATCCAGGGAAGGAAGAAGCCCCAATCCACGCACAGCCTGGGCAGGGACTTCTCCAGCTCAGAGATCCACTTGAGAATGATGCAACAATGGCGCTGCACCTTGTGGGAACAGCTGGGGAAGTGAAGGCTAAACCCAGAACCAACCACGGCCAGGACGTACAGCTCTAACACTTGACACATTCAGCCAGTGCAAAACTAAACTTTATTCACTTGAAATAAACAGTTACACAATGTAAATCCAGGTGTTCAAAGAACAGCTACTCAACTATTGTTTAGAAAAAGTTACCCACCTGCAAGTTCTAGTCCAATAAAGCAATACAAAATATTTACAAATATACACAAGATTCCCATCTGTGGCTTCTGGATCAGTGTGCTATCTGAAAGAGAAACCTAAGATTCCAAAAATTAAGAACTCGAAATAAATACTCAGTATTAACAAGTCTTCAAGCCCATCAGAAATCTCCCCTCTCTCTGCTGAAGGGTGTGAAATGCTGCAGGCAGAGAATCCCTCAGCGTGCCCGGAACAGGGAGCTTTTGGGTGAGAAGTTTAGGAATGTTTTCTTCTCCTCCTTCTTGACAGGAACCCACTGCCCATAGGGACTTCCCTTCCTGTCATCTTCTCGTGGTGGGGACACCACTGGCTCCTTAACAACATGGCTCACGGGCTTCTGCAGGGCTGGCTTTGCCATTGTGTTCTGGAAAAGAAGACATTTCCTTTAGCAAAAGGTGCTAAACCCTGGCACAATCCAAGGGGTTTTTATTTAAATGTTCTCCCCAGCTCTTGGAATTCCTGATGCCTGCACTGGGTGTCAACCACGTGCATTTAACTGGCACAGGAGAAAGCACCTTCCCCGACTCCTGAATTTGCATTACTAAAACATGTAACTTGAAATAAGTGCTGTTTTCAACTGGTTTTAAGTTGTTCAGTTGGAGGGTAAACACCTATTTTAAACACACTGCTGTGCTGTATTCACAGTGCTCCACTGCTCAAGTACTCATCCAACTCCTCCAGAAAAGTCGTTACCAAACCACTGAATCCATTTGCTAGCGTTACTTTAGTGGGGGAAAAGCCCAAGGCAGGAGGGCTGAAGCAGGAATTCCACGCTGCGAGGTCACTCACATTAGGGCTGAAGGAAATGCTCCTCTGTAGGGTTGCTCTCTCCATGCCACCCCTGGCCACGTCTTCTGCTGCACCTCCAGGCTGCTAAAGGAGAGCACACACAGCGTCAGGGGGTCCCTCGGCCGGGGCGGCTCAGTCACTGCACAGCAGAACTTTCGTGGAGCTGTTTCAGGCATTTAATCAAAAGTAGCTCTAAAGCCACTGACACAGAGCAGGGCTGAGCCCCACTGGAATGCAGTGTTGGACCAAGGCAGCCGTGCCAATTCCCGTGGGAATGGAGGCCATTCCAGGCCCCAGTTACAGCTTACAAAGGACTCAAGGTCACAGCACAAGCTGTGACAGGGCAAGTGGCAGCAGGTTCTGCTTAACCATCCTGCAGAGCTTTGGATAATGACAATAAACTTATCTGCAAGTGATGCAGGCCTCTTCTTCTGTACTCTCTCAACATCTGGAATATATTGCATATATTTATGAAAGGGATGCCTGTAGCATTTGTGTAAAACCCTCAGCAAATTCCCTTCCACTTGTACCAGCAGCACCTGACTGATGCAGTTACTGCAGCTTTGCATTTACTGTGCCTCAGGTTAACACATTACAACAGAACCAAACTGAAATTCAGTTCAAGCTGCTCAAGTTTCTCCCTCCCTTCAATTCACAGCAGCTACAGCCCACAAGTCCCTTAATTACCACCAGATTTTCTTCATCATGTCTGGAACCATAGTCATGATTTCTATAAGACAGAAATAAAGTATGTAAAATGCATTGTGTGCTTGGGTATGGAATTTCTGGGAAACAGTTTGTTGCACATGAAAAACTTTTAACAGTTAAAAAAGGCAGAAAGATTTAACTTAAAAAAAAAAAACCAAAAACCCACACTATTCACTAGGTTTGGCAAGGAGACTCCTGGTTTTAGGTCAGAAAGGCATAAAGCAGTGGAATTAATGGGCAATACTCCATTAGGAGAACAAGTCCATAGAATAATTCTCCTCTCCTTCCCCACCTGTCAGCACTGGACAGCTCAGGGGATCAACCACCTCTCACAGGGCCTTTGTGCTTCCAGCTTAAGGCAAAGCCTCGAGGTTCCTGGAGTGGTTTTTGTTCAAGAGTTTGAGTTCCTAAGCACAAACTCCACAGCTCAACTACAACACATCCATGCAGACAAGTTTTAAGAGGTGTTTACCTTTTCAGTGAGAACACTCCATACTTACCTCAGCTGACTCCCTGGGTTCCTCACGCTCCTGTTTTTCTGTTTTTATCTCTTTGGCAGGAGCAGGGATCTTCAGGCTCGCTGGCAGGACAATGTTATCTGTCCCCAGAGCTTTGGCAGCATTGGCTTTTGCAATTTCCAGGAGTTCCCTCTTGTCTAAAAGAAGAAGGGGAAAAAAAAGTGCTTTGTGTCATGTTTAAATCCACTCCTACCAACCTAAAACCTGCACGTTTTGCATCAACAGGGATGAATTTCATCCCAGCCTGTTCCAAGTGCCAATAATGTGCTCTGACCTCCAGTTTTTGGTAGACATTTGTACAACCACACAGAGGGTGCCCTTCCCCTGGGCTTTCCAAACCAAGCACACAAAGGAGAATTTCACTGGTTTTAGGTTCTCGCACCATCAAAGTCTCAAAAAAACGCCCAAAAGTACCTTTTTCACTGAGGTGGAGAGGTGACCTACTCCGAGATCTTGTCCGGGACCTGCTCCTCCAGCCCCTGTACGCCTCGGGGTAGATGGTTCTCCCAAATCCATAGTATCTCCTGCCCCTGGAGCGTGACCTGCTCCTCGAGTAGGACCTCCTGTAGTAGGACCGGCCCCGGGACCAGGAGCTGCTGCGGGAGCGGTGCCACCTGCGGCAGGGCCTGTGCTGGTAGCGGCCCCGGTACCTCCGGTAGCCGCGGGAGCGCGAGCGGCTGTGGGAGTAGGAGCGGGAGCGGCGCCGGGAGCGGCGGGAGCCCCTCCTGCCCGCCCGGGAGCGGGAGCGGGACCGCGAGCGGCTCCAGCTCCGCGACGAGGCCGAGGAGGAGCTGCTGGAGCTGGAGCTGCACGAGGATCTGCTGGAGGACCTGCTGGAGGACCTGTCGCAGCTTCTCTTGGACCTCACGGACAATTCCCTCTTCTTGGGCGAGCTGAGGGTTAAGTCATCCATGAAATCTGTCACGTCCTCTGTTTTCCCAACGTTTGCTTTCCCAACGTTTGCTTTCTGCGCGCTTTCACGAGCTGGTTCTGCTCTCACTGCTGTTCTGCAGTGCCCGGTCTCTGTTCCTGTGTGGGTGGGGAGGGGAAGTTCATCATTTTCGGGCATCAAGGCATTTCCTCAGCACCAACAAACACGGTGACACACTGCCAGAAAGTTCAGCGGTAATTAAACCCATCAACACCCCAAGCCACCTTGCACATAACCATTTAGGTCTTGAATTTCCTCTCCCACAGTCAATCAGAAAACTGGAATACAAGGTTTTATAAAAAACAGGCTTCAGTTTAAAACACGAGTAGTTCTGTGTGGAATTTTGGAGAGAGATTAAGTTCGCATGGGTTTTAAAAAAAGATACAAGTTAATTCTTTCTTTCCTCCAGACTTTTCAAAGTGCTTTTTATCTTCAATCCATCCCAAAAGCAGCCTATTACATCTATGATACAAAATAACCATATGTCTTCCGGATCAGCACAAATTGACTGGTTTGCTGCTACAGCTCTATGGAGGTTTTTACTCCAACAAGAGGAAACAGAAGTACCTTCAAATCATAAGGCAGCTACTTCAAGATCTTGATTGTATCATGTCATAAAACTACTGGCAAAAAAGCTGCACACATCCCAGCAGCGCCCACAGCAGACTGCTGTGAAAAACGTTCTATATAAATAGTGAAGTGGGTGATGATTCAGTGGACTTGACTCGTACAGGACTCACCACCTGTTATGGTTCTATATTAATAATTAAAATGGCTGGCCCCGTTGTGGCAGCCATTTTATGGCTACAAAGGTTACTCGGGTGTAAGGATCTGATCAGCAGGACTTAAGCCCTGAGTTACGTAACCACTTTACAGTTTGGGGAAGCTCCCTTTATGACGGATTTTCTATTTCGTGCTCAGGGCAAAGCCAAGTTCGGCCTTACATTTAAACCCTTTACTGAAGTCTGGAACTTAAATTCTCTAAGAGCTGTCAGCCGCACTACCACAGCTAAAGTTTCACTACTTCACCTCTACACAAGCACCAAGGTCAGACGGCTAGCACAGCAATAACAGACACCCCCAAGTGCCGCCTGCCTTCGCCAGCCCCCCTCCACACCCGGTTTCCAGGACCGTCCATGGGGGTCCCACCGCGGGTACCGCGCTCAGCCCCTCCCCGGAGCCCTCGGGGCCGGGTCCCGGCGCTGCGCGGGGCACTCACCGCTGGGCGCCGCCGGGCACGCCCCGTGCTGGTTCCCCTGAGGCACCTGGGCGCTCCTGCAACAAAAGAACACAAAAACCCACCCGTGAGCGGTGCGTGTCCGCCACGCGCGTCCCTCACCCCGCAGCGGTGACCGCGACCGGCCTCTCCCGCCGCTGTCCCCCCCGGCCTGCCCCCCTGCCCGCGCCCCTCCGCCGCCTCACCGGCTCCAGCCGGCCGGGCTGCCCCCGCACGGGTCCTGAGGGGAGAGCCCCGCTTCGTGAGTCACCCCCATAGCGCCGGGCCACGCTCCGCCGGCCGCGACTGAGCCGCGATAGAGCTGCGCTAGATCCGCAAGCGAGACGCTCCTCCGCCCGCTCTGCCGCCCGGCAGCGACTGAGGCCGGCTCAGAACCTTCCAGAACGTCCCTCCCGTTACGCAACCCCCGCCGCACGGCGCGCGCGCGGGCCCCGCCCCCTCCGCGTCCGGCGGCCCCGCCCCGGTCCCGGCGCTCGG